>BRZM01000015.1:2057032-2078759 GCA_033238685.1 Lates japonicus | reverse complement strand
ACATACACACAACAAGAAGAACCTACGAGGATGTGCGCCATGCATGTGTTTGTGTGTGTGTGTGTGTTGGGCGTAGATCTGCTACTGGAATGCAGTTCTTCAGGTGCCTCACAGGGGGGCAGTATTGCTTCATGGAGGTTTTTGGAAGCATCACCCTCCTACAGCATCTTTGCTAGATCACACACACACACACACTCTGAAATGATCTGAGCCCAGCCGGTGTGGTTGGTGACCTCTGGCCTCTAAGATATTTTTTTATTTAACTGTTCCCATCCTCTTTGTCAGAGGCAGAGCTTTACAGCAACATTAGTTATTATTCAAAAAATCTAATAGTTAACAGACATCATTTGAATATAAATATTATAAATTATAAATACATTTGATTTAAAAATGTTATTAACAAGAAAGCCAGCATTGCTGTTTAAATGCTGCGGGACATTATGTTTGTGGTTTCCTGTTTTGCCACATGGTTCCATTCAAGCCCTCCAAACCCCAGGAACCCCTCTGTTTTCTCAGCAGGAACTTTGTAGACTAGTTGTGGTGCTCATTGTATGTTGCAGGCAGGGTTAAAGAGCATGGACTCCCACTTGTTTTGTATCATGGATGAGTTGTTTTCTCACTACTCTCCTCAGATTTAAGTATCTGCAATGTCCAAGCGCACAGCAGTAGTAGCACCTGACTCAACAGCTGGTTTTAACTCTTGTTAACAATGACAATCTGACACATAGTGCAAGCTGTTCATTTAACTATGTATCTTATTTATTTTCTAACAGATTATGTATCTAGAATAGGTTTTTTAAGCTAAAGCCAAATCCATATAGCTAAAAGACAGTAGCCATATTAACAGTTTACAGGTGTTGACAATAAACACTACAAGATATTTGAAGTCACTTTAGTCTATAACTGAAGCTGGAGTTGGCGCGTCCATTTCACACAATAACCTCCAAGTGTTGTGTTCCACTGCAGACCTTATAACAGCACGGGTGCTATGACAAAGTGGGCATCATCACAGATAAAGAAGCTGCTGAAATATTTTTGCTGTATTGAAACAATCAGCATCAGAACACTGATGCACAAAAAGCAGAGGTTGACAGGATAGTGGTTACAGAAACTTAAGGCTGCAAATCAAGAAAAAAGCTGGAGAAACATTTATTTTTATTCTAACTAACAAGGTCCTCTGGATTTTAACTTCCTTTTCACCTCCAACTTGTATCTTCAAGAGATACACTCCGTTTACTTTTTATAAATAGCAATATATCCATATAGACTGCAGAAGCCTGTAAAAATGTTGGGTAATATTCTTTTTCTGTCACTACTGTGCAGCTCTACTACAAAATGTCATTTTTGAACAAATCTGTACCATTTTTGGGATTTATTCATTATGCAAAAGTACATTGTCTCCACTTGCACCCTTTTCAGAGATGTTTCAGTCATCTCATTTTCTCACACATATTTTTCTGGAGTCAAAAATAGAAACTGAAGATTCTTGTACTGCTTTTCCATTTCAGGCGCCACCAGAAAGTCTCTGCAGGTGTGCTGACAGCAGTGCAGTTTCTTGAGCACTGTGAAAACTGTTGGTCAGAGTGATGAATGATACTGAGGTCATATTTGCAGTACAGTGGGAGCAGCTTTAAAATTGTAGCAAATAAGGGGACCATTTTGCATCAGTATCCTTCTATAGGAACCATGGTCACACAGGAAATGGTGACACACTGTACGTGCATCAGCCACCATACAAGCCTCATCACCTAACATGAAGTATTAAATAAACTGTGATCCACATTGGCTCCAGGTAGTTGATGTAAAACGTATGAGAACTGGGAACAACTCTGGTGCTAAAGCAGAGAAACTGTTTGGGGCAGGGCTTGAGAATGTAACACAGACTGGACCAAGAGCAACTCACTGGGTTAGTTTGTTTTCTTTCTTTTTCTTTAAATTTCCTGTTCACTTGTCAGAACTTTTTTTTTTTAATTGTTCTATTTTTATATTTTTCTCTCGTGTGTTTTATTTTATTTGTCAAACAAAGGTAAGAGCTTTTGAGTGTCACTGAGGACGGACCCTACCTCTAATAAATCCCAGGTTACGTTACTGTAAGCAGAACATAGCATGTGTATGCATGTGGGCAAAGCACAGTGGACAGAGAGGTCAGACATTTAAGTGATTCCGCTGAGTCATGGGCATGTACAGAGTCTTTGCCTTGAGCTGGCAGAGGTTTATGGACTCTAGTTTCTATGGATGAATGCCAAGAGAAGACAGGCACCTGTCAACACCTTTAGCAACTGCAGTCCGTCTCTGTCTTTTTTTCTCCTTTCTGTGCAAAATATTTCGACAGGAGGCCTCCAACACTCACCTGTGTATAAACCAATAAGGATGCAAGAATGTTATTTACTCATGTCAAAACTGAAGAATGGAAATAAGCTGTGGTGAGGTGTGGTTTTCGCCTCACTTTTCTCCTAAGGCCTCACAAAGAGGGAATGCATTTTAAATGAATTACACACTGGTGGGCTTTCGGAAGCACCCTGACCTGTAAATGCATACACACAGTTCTGGCACATGATGTTGTGTATGGTCGTGTAAATTTGTTTCATGGCCACTGTGTGAGTCTGTGGTATATTAAACTAGCACATTTCTGTGCATTTTTGTAGTTAAGATGTGTTGTTTGAGACATGGAAACAATGTTGTAATAAAACTGCAGAAATATAACCTGTGTGACTCATCTGTACTCCTGTTGTGACCCCAGCTGATTCAACTGAACCTGTGAGTGCACATGGCTTCATGATGCAATTGCATACTTCATACAAGGCCAGAGCATACTATGAACATTCTAAAGACTTAAGAGACACATTTACCAATCAACTTACTCCTATGCCAATACTTACAGAAAAGTGTAAATGTAACCTTTAAGAACAACTCTTACGTGATCACACACATGCTTTAGAGCATGAATAACGAAACAACTACTGACCCTACATCTGAAAAAATGAAATCACAGGGACACGGTTTAATGTGGCACCCCTCATTTTGGATTTTATCAAGAGCAAGTGACTCATCGAAGGCTGTCATATTTCAACAAAGCTGCCGTTATGACCTTTTTTTTTTTTTGCAGAAATTAAAGAAAAGAAATTAAAGGAATAGTCCAAAAAATTATTAGTGCATTTATATAAAGTAAGGAGACACAGTTAAACAGTCGAGCTGAAGCAGCAGCTTCTGAGATGTCCTGACATTCAGTCCATCATATGAGTCAAGCTCAAAAGACACTGAATACTGCACTTTTTTGTAGTTTATTGCTTCATTTATCCTAAAGTACAAACCAAACATCCAGACAAGCATTCAAACTTACAAAGCTGCGTGAAAGGATAAAGGAGGGCATCAGATTAGCTTTAAATAAAAATGTGAACACAGCATGTGATACAGGCCTACTTAAATGTAAAGAGCTACACTCTCTAAATCTAATCTTTGCAGGTACAAATAGTCAATGGTGGACTCCATAAAAGTTGTCATCTCAAACTGAAATGACTCATCAGGGTTATTTTCTCCAACTTGACAAAGCTAAAGTTGGTTCCTGCTTTAAAAAAAGTTAATGGATCATTTACATCTACATGAGTGTGTCCAAAGCTTGTTTTCATGTGAGAAAATAAGAAGGTAAATAAATCTTTTGAGTCTGATAAAGTGTATTGTGTGTGTGCATGCAGCACATATAAGCATGCTGCTGCTGCTGCTGCCAGATACAAAGTGATTGTTCTCTCACAGTCAAAGACAGTTGAGAAGCACCCGACGATGGCAGGGTTCCCCGGGGATCTGTTTCAGCACCATATGCTCGCCTCCGCCGTTGAATCTCTCTCACGCCAACTGTTGCATTTCGCTGACCTTTAAACTCAGGATATGCATGTTGAATATGCACGGTCATAAAACCCACAGCTGATGCATTTGGACGCAGAAGTCCTCCCTCCTGACTGAGAGTTTGCTTTTTCCCCCACTAAAACTAAATCTGGTAATGTGGTCAGCCTGTCATCTGTCATTTTCCATTAGCAGATTGGGGTTAGATGGAGGGAGGTATCCCACAGTCATTAAGTCTGGTTTGCATATCCATGCATTTATTCAACCAAAAACATACAATATGTGATTGAAAATAATAATACTATAAATTTCTGGCAGTTAAATTACAGTGTGTTTAGATTTTTGTAAGGCTAGATGAAAACTTTATTCAAGGTTTCAGTAAATAATAACTTTGTTGTGTTGGTTTGACCACACAGAATGGGGTGTGACTGTAATTTCATCGCCATTCAACCACTTGCTTCCTCTCATACATCGACACACGTCGAAATAAATGTGCCAAGTATTTATAAATTCACCTCTGTTACTACACTGGTGCTGGTATCTGGTTTAAATACAACTTAATTTTTTTTGTTAAAACTCATTTGGATGAGGTAATAATAAGACATACTACTTGTCACCTACCAAACTTAAGCAGGTTATAATTCTAAAATAGTTGAGTATTTAAAATTTATGCTACTTTATACTTAAAATGTACTTATTTCAGAGGGAAATGTTGTGTTTTAATGCCATGAGGCTACATTTATCTGATAGTTATAGATTTTAAAAAACAGTTTGATACACTTATTTGTTGTCTGGTTGACAGCAGTGTGAGAAAATCTGTACCATATTTGTTGTCCCCAGGGCAGCATCCCTGATGTCTCTGGATGTCTTGATGATCAAGAGTCAGTCAAAACTGTGTGCCTGTGTGTGTGTGTGTGAATGTGTGTGCAGGCTGGTCCCTTTGAAGAATCTGAGCCTGCTTGTATCCATTTTAGTGTCTTTTCAAGGCTTTGACGCTCCTCTGTCAAACGGCGAGGAGCTTTGATCACCGTGTCTCGTCCGCTCCCATTTCAATGTGTTTCCTCCGACGTTCACACCCAGGCCCTCCACCACCACCTCCTCCTCCTCCACCACCACCAGTCCTCCAGAAACATCTGACAACAGACAATGAACAACGTGCAGTTGTCACCAAATATTAGATAGAGCCTGTGGGTCCGGCGTATGTTATGGAAAACGAGAGAAAACTGCGGCTTCTCGTGTGGAAACCGGTTCGACCTTCTCATTATTTCATCTCATCTCGGTGGGGGGGGGGCTGGTCCAGACAGTCCAGACAGGATCTAACAGTCCTTTGTTAATAGCAGCGTATCTGAGGTGAGACTTGGAGAGGTGCGACTCTCTCTCATGTGCGCACACGCACCCGCGCGTCTCCGTGGTGTGAGGATACTGCAGTTCGGATCCAAGAAGGAGAGGGTGTTAATATGAAGAACAGAGCGCATCTAGAGATTATGGTCTTAATTTGCCGCGTGATTATTTATTTGAATGTTCAGAAAGTCAGAAAGGAAAGTTTGCCTTCTGTGCCAAATGGCCTTAAGACTGACTAAACGGAACACAAAATATATCATTTGTGAGAGAAAGTGCAAAATATATGCAAACTATTTCATTTAGTCTATAAAAGTAAAAGTAGTCCTCATTGATTATATATTAGCATTCCATGACAATATTTCTATTTAACACTCTTGTCTTTAGGAGGTTTTATCCTGTTTCCTGTTTTAGTGATCTGGTGTATTGAGTCACATCAGACAAAAAGCATGTTACATTATTTTATTTAGCAAATTCAGACATTATACTGGCAAAACATTTCTAAACATCATTACAACATAAAGTGGTCATTCTGAGGGAGGCTACTGGTCCAATAAACTACAGGCCTTTATGAAATACAATAGAAATATTTATATTAATCAGAGGCATTGCCAATCTTCTAAAAGAGCTTTTCTCCTCATACAAACCCTATACACAGAGTTATTGACAAAACAAGTGTGAACGTCATGAACTGTTCATTTTCTGTCCTTTGTTGGGTTATAAGTGTGTTGAGAGAGGGAGGCTTTCTTCAGGTGTAAGGAAAAATCACAACAGCCAAGGAGTCACTACTGAGGAGAGAGGGGGGTTGGGGTACTTTCAGGAGGCCCTGGGGGGGTGGGGGGCTTGAAGAACCTCTCTGGTATGAAAAAGGAAAACTCCACCTTTTAACACTCAGATTTACTTTTTTTTTTTTTAATATCCAAAGCACTTAGGAATGTTTTTCTGATGAACTGCTGTCACATCAGCTTGCACTGTGTTGTCTTATTCTACTCCACTTAGTGATTTCCTACATTTCCCAGAGTTCCGAGGAAAGGCTTTAAACTTGAAGAGAAAAGCCACAGTCATGGTCCCTCCACAAATTCAAAGTGATCTGTGGTTGTGTTCCATTTTGGTTGATTAAGGCTGCTGTCAGAACAGTAACTGATCTCTTTGTCTCAATGTTGGGGGCCCAGAAGAAAATCCATGCATGTGGCCAGTTATCTGCAGGGGTAAAATGAGTCCAGAATGCAAAGTACACCACCCAAAATTGTTGTTTTGAAAGTGTTCATAGGATGGAATTTTCTCTTGTATATATTGAGCAGGAGGGCCTGTACCACATTTTAAAGGACACCCACAAATCCTGCTTTAATGTATCCCAAACGTATCCCATCCAGCCCTCTACCAGGGTCTCCACATAGACCGAGGGTAGGTCATGCTCAGAGCCTCCCTGTTCTCCATGCCCTCCGTGGAGCTCTGGTTGTGCTCGCTGTCGGTCTCATCCAGGTCGGAGCACAGGTCCTCGCTGGATGCGGTGGAGGGGGCCGGGGAGAGGGCCGAGGACGAGCCGCTCGATAGACTCCTTCCTCCGGGCGAAGCCAGGGTCGCACAGAGAGCCTCGCCGCCCCCATGCCAAGTGCTGCCGTTGCTCCCTGAAGTGTCTGTGATTAGATCCATCAGCACGTCCTGGAGGTGGTCCTCGTTCAGGGGCATACACTCCAGCAGATGGTTGAGGAGCTCGGCCGCAACCGTCGCATCTATCCCAGGACAGCTGGACACAAACATGTGGACCTCGTGCATGCACTGGATGTAGCCAGCTGCAAACCTCTCACTGGCTTCTCGGTTGAGTGTGTCTGTTTCTGTGGGAGGAAACAGAAAGTGGTGAAGTGACGTTACCTTCTAGCACTTGTACAACTGTACCACTGCTTGCACTCTAGTACAAGCCTTGTACTTTACATGAGTATTTCCATTTGATGTTACTGCTCCACTTTATTTCAGGAGACATTGTACTTTTTACTCCAATACATTTATTTGACAGCTCAAGTCATTTCTCAGCTAGTTAATATGCAGACTTTGGTACAAAACATATCATCCTATTGGAATAGATGAAAATGTTCAACACTATAAACCATACTACATAATTAAACTGCCACTTATTCAGCATAAAAACTAATAATCAATAAATATAAGATATATAAATATCTGACATTCTGCATCAGTGAGTATACTTACTTTACATTTTAAGTACATTTTGCTAATTATACTTATCTGCTTTTTCTTATTTAAATTTTAAATACAGGACTTTTCCAGATAATGTATTTGTGTTTTTAAATTGTGATATTTGATACTTTCACTTAAGACCCCAATGCATTTTCCTCCTCTGATCCCAGCCAAGTAATTATCACTGTTCAGTTGTTGGCCTGTCTCCTGGCTTTAAAGAGCACCTTGATACATTAGCCACAGTCCTGGTTACCCGGGAGAGAAACTTACAAACTACTGCTTGAATTCTACCCCAGATGAACTTGTCCTTTTATTTCAAACTTGGATTGACTTATATCATATTATCAGCCTGGATATAATTATTTCCTTCTTTCTATGATGCTGATATAGATTTCAACTTCTCTTAATGTGCTGGGCTATTCTATTTTACTTTAAAGCATCTATTTGGCCATTATATCCATATCTCTACGGTTTTCTCTTTTATTTTGCTTGAATATGTTTTGAAACCACAAACTGTCATCACCAAAAAATAACAATATTATTAATATAGAGTTTACGGTTTGGAAAATATTACTTGATTTTTCAGGTTATCAAACAAAACTATGGCTAGAAGAATGACCATGAACTGTTAAGTTTCAACAAACACACGACAGATCACTGAGGTCTGCGGGTTAAAGAGGATGTAAACAAGTGCTGAGAAGTCGTTTCACCAGTAAAACCATGTGCATATGCTTTTAAAGATGAGCTAGACTGCTTAGCTGAATGAGTCTGAATGAGTAACTGACACCAGTGGACTAAATTTGTGCAAACCTTGGCTCCGGTTCTTCAGGATGTCCTCCACCTTTTTCACCGTCATCTCCAGCACCTCAGCGTTCTCCATTTTGGAGTGAAACTGTGGAAACGAGCAGCAGAGGCTTTTTTTTTTTAGAAACTAAATCTACCACAGGGACAGGTGAGTCTGTGTGTGTGTGCGCGCTCTGTACTTACGTCTGTATCTGCCAGCAGAGTCCGCAGCTCCTGCAAACTCTCATTGATGCGAGCTCGCCTCTTCTTCTCCACCAGAGGTTTCCTAGTCTGCACAGAGCACAGAGACCAGACTTTAGCAAGAGAACAAAACATTTCAGTGACAGAATCCTCACAGCTGTCGATCTGTGCGCACGGGAAGAGTGTATGCTTTAACAAACCAGCAAACCGCAGCTGTTTATTCCTCGCTCTGTGATCGAAGTTGCGAACAACTCTGCGGTTTGCAGCGATGCGAAAATCATTACAGACTGATGCAGCGTAAAACCGGCGTGACAAGTGCATCATCGCCAGGTGTGTCCAGAGAGTGCGTTATTCCCTGCTTATAGCTACCTTCCTGTCCCCTTTCTGGATCCCATAGTAGGACTCGTCGTCTTCCATGCCTGGTCCGGCGTTGCTGGGCCGAGCCGAGGGGGCCATGTTGGTTGGATCGCCGCTTATGTGGCTTCTCCCACTGCCGATTCTTCCCTCTCGAGTCGCCTTCAGCGAAGGGGCAGCTGGCAAACGGAACCGGTTAGGGGAATTGGGGGAAAAAAAAAAATCAACAAACTCACAGGCGAAGCGAGGCGCCCTGTGTTTATTGTGCAATCCTATTGAGGCGTGCTGCTGGCGCTGAGTGGCTGTTGTTAGTATTTATAGGGGCTTATTAACATGTGAATAGGGGCTGAGCCGCTCTTGCTGGGGGACAACAGGGCGCACACGGCCGGAGCCAATGAGCGTTCACCTCTTTTGTCTCCGGTCAGTCCCGGTCTGCGCATCGAAGAACTGGACGGGCTTTAATCAGACAGTTTGTTGGGTTAGGGGGCCGACCGCTCTGTTTTCCCCCTCTGCTGGCACTGATGAACTGTGTGTACTTCCATTCAGCTGTGTAAAATTCATTATCACGCAGAAGCGGAATATTAGAGCGATGCCTGAACTTTCATTTTCTGATCAAACTCAGTGATTTATGTTCAATTAACAGTTAGATGTAGCCTGAAGAATATATTTTTACACATGACAGAGCTCTAACATACAATGTTTATATGCTTCTTTGTATTAAAAATATTTTTTATCGCATTATCCAAAGTAGTTATTTATTATTGTGACTATATTTGCTTTTTCCTGAGCATTTCCGTGTCATACCGTCTCTACGTTGCTCCAATAAGACTCTACCCTGCCTGTTTTCTGCCCTACCAATTGTCCTTTCTGCCTGCTTTTGTGTCCGATCCTCAGCAGATTTACCCGGCTGTTTGGCGGATGTAACGCGATGCCTTCAGTTGGCAGCTGCTGCTGGCGGCCCCTCGGCCCAAACTGAATCAGCCGGGGGAATTAAGGGCCCTTCTCCAAAGAAAGCGACAGGTGTTGGCCTGCGCCTCGTTTGTTCTCCCCGTTGTTTTGTGACCTCTGATTTGTGTGTAACTGCATTCTCACGTTGCCTGCTCTGCTGCGGAAGAGTTTATAATGTCTGGTTGTTTTTGCTGATGAGCTGTACCTGTACATGGTATCTTCGTTATAATGTGGTGTGTTTACAAACATGCAAAATATGAGGCTGTCATCCTTTAAATAACACTTAGACTGTTAAGAATTGAGTGACGCTGACCTGTGATATCAGTATTAGTAGCAGTTTCACATGATGCTTTAGTCCTTTGCGCACACTGTCTATTTGTTTATGTCTAATAAGAGCGCTCAGTCCTCTGCCCTCGTTATTATACGTGTTTTGTACAAGGTATTATCATGCAAATGACCTCTACAACAGAGCAGTTCTGTCTGCTCGAAAAAAGGACCACGCAGGCATTTTTACCACCTTGCAGGTAAATGTAATGATCTGTCATCCGGTGTTCTTTTACGCACGGTATTTCCACAATTGCGCAGCATTTCCGCAGAAAAAGCACCACTAAACTCTAGTGCCCCAAATGAAGGAAGAGTTTCAGACCTTTGAAGTGGAGGGGTTTTGGCACCTCGCCACCCCCAGATCCCTGTTCCAGATCTTTAATGGTGTGGACTGTGGAGAGAGCAGCTGTCTCGGCTCGCTTTTGTTGGGGAGCTCGCTGAGAGACCAGCCCCCCCCCCCCCCCCCCTCCAGACCCGCCGCCAAACATAACGGCAATAATAGCTGAAGGACTGGCTTTTTTTTTTTTCTTTGACTTAACTTATTTTTTTAATTTTGATAGAGGCCAAAGGAAACTAGTAACACAGAGCATCAGAATGCTGTCAGTGTCCAGATCACAGAAACTACATGCACAATTCAGAGGCAGCCTTTACCCGTTGTTCATGTAGCTCAACCCTCAGTGCCCGGTCCTTTCAATCTCAAAAACATAAACATAACTATGATTTATAATAATAAATGTATTTATCATCAATACCCCCATCCTAATCCACGTGTTAAAGGGTCAGTTCACCCAAATCACTTTTAAACATGTTTTCTAGCCATGCAGATGATTTGGGGTTTTGTCCAGGTCTTGAATGATCATTTCTGTCACCACCTTGATACTATGGACGTGAGTGGAATTTTTTTTTGTAGTGCTGAAACATCCAACAATAGCAAAACACAGAGGCATCATCCAGTCCAGTAAGGTAAAAAAGATTTGATGATGAATAAGAGACTCTTCTCACCCCCAGCAGTCTAAGCCTATAGCAGACTGTTGCTATGTATGATGCATTGAGCACTTCATCTCTCTCTTTCTTCTGTCTCCCCCTCTTTCTCCTCTCTCTCTTCTCTCCTCCCTTTCTCTAACTGGTGGAGGCAGATGGCCGCCCACCCTCAATACTGTTCTGTCAGAGGTTTTGCTGTTAAAAGGGAGTTGTCCTCTCCATTGTCACCACGCACTTGCTCATAATGTGAACTGTTGTGCTTTTCTGTAATATTGTAAGGTTTTGCCCTTATTCTGTGAAGTGCCTTGATATAATGTATGTTGTGATTTGGGGTTATGTAAAAAACTGAACTGCAATGAATGATTTGTACTAACCTTTTAATTAAAGCTGCAGCTTTTTGTTTAAACTCCTAAACCACAGACAAATTATCAACTTGTGAAGTTGTCGTGGCTAACATGTTAGCTAGCACACAGACATGAGATGACATGTTTCTGGCCACCTGACAAATTTAAGTCCAATAAGCCTTTTCACGGAGGACAATTTGACATGTCACAGCAGGAAAAGCACAGGTGATGGATGAATTCAGTTTAGCTGTTTCAGATTCATGGTCTGTTTGACCTCACAACAGCTAAAGAAAAACAGAATTACAATTCAGTATTTGACAAAAATTTGGGTTTAGGTTGGTGTGTATTCACTAGCTAGTCACTGACTTTCGCTGATATTTGTTGCTGAGCAGGTACTGTGTTTATCTGAGTTTATTTACTGAAAACAGCTGCCCGCTGCTGCTGGAAATGTGGTGAGACTGAATTATCAGTGTTTGCAGTTGCAGCCATTAAAACAATGAGCTGAAAATGGGTTAAAAAGACTTAAGCAGAATTATATTTTATAGTCATAATCACTGAGAATAACCCATTACAGTCCCTACGTTACATTATAATGTCATTTGACTTTGATATTGATTAAAGCACAAATGTTCTCAAATGCTAAAGAGCTATAAGAAGTTAAGGGCCAATTTTTTTAAACAGTAAAAATCCAGGCTGACTATAGATTTGTTGGGTCTCTCTCTGTAAATATCATATTTCAAAGAGTACAGTCTAGACCTGCTCGATATGAAAAGTGCCTTGAGATGACTTTTGTTGTGGTTCGGCTCTATATGAATAAAATTGAATTGAATACATCACAGTAATATTAGCTTGTAATAGACACTAAAATAGGCCTCATTTCATCATATTTCCATATCTATATTTGTATGAATATAATAGTAGACAACCTGAAAAGTAAACAGTTTGGATCTCCCTGAGAGACCTAGGTAAGCTGTTCTATGTCAGAGGCTATATCCTGTCCTCTTCAGCAGTGCATGGCCACTATAACAGAAAGATCAAGAGAAGAGCAACTACACATGAACAAGTTCATTAATGAAGCTGATTAAAATGTAAAATAGTTTTATTATTATTAATGTTAAGGTTAATTATACAGCAATGGAGGAAGACATAAAAATCTATGCAATGGAAAGCAATTGGTCTAAGAAGCAATGTCATGCCTTTTAATATCAATAAATAAAGCTGTTAATACAATAAATACATGACAGATTAATAAGAGCCTTCTATAATGCAGGCTACAAGAAGTTGACTTCTGAAGGGAAGTACTGAGAAAAGGTCTGTATAGAATCATTATAGCACACCTACAATAATAATCACTGGAACAAAACCGCCCCACGTTTGTCTTCTGAGCAGCATATCTATAAGATACATAACAGAGGATGGTCTAACAAAATGAAGAACCAAGATCATTGATCCACCAGTTCACCAGGGCCTCCACATCTCCAGCATCCCCAGGTGGGAGCTGTGGAGGATGGCTCTCTCCTGACGTCCAGCTGCCTGGCAGGTGGGCCCCTCTCTCTGGAGCTGCCTCCCAGGCAGGGGTTCTCCTCTGAGGGGTGTGCCTGGGATACCCTGGCTGGCTGGAGGAGGGACACTATGTCTGAGGGGGGCCTGGCTGAAGGGGCGCTCATCAGTGGACCTGGGCAGGGACTTGAGGAGGTGGTTGAGCAGGCGCGAGCCCAGAGTTTTGTCCATCCAGTCGCAAGTGAGGAGCATGTTGTGGACCTCATGCATGCACTGGATGTACCCTGTGCTGTATTTCTGCTGGGCCTCCAGGCCTGATGTGGGGTCTGTGGGGGGAAAGTGAAGAGGACAGAAGTTATAGCAACCCCTGGTGGTAGTGGAACAACATGCATCCAGTAAACCAACTTGAATTACTGCTGTTCCACAGCAGGAAGCTGCTAATTCGAAATCTTCCGCAGCTGACCCACACAATTTCATTTAACTGTTAAAAACAATGTGTTCAGATTTCAACTCTCCATCACTTTACAGTTAAATACATTCACACATGAGAGATTTATTCCGAAGCATCCAGCGTTATATGTGCTGATGCTGCCCCCTGCTGACTAATGCCAACTATAGGTCAAAAGACTTCATTTAAAAGTTTATTACGCCCTATTTCGCTCTAAGGGGCCACATGAAGTGATTTAGACATGAGCCAGCGTCACAGGGGTCAGTAAAAACTACAATGTAAAGTCGTCTTGCATCAAATCCTACCCATGTGATGCCTAAAGTCAGGTGCACAGACCCATGTTTCTTACCGTTGAGTTGATTGCTCTGTATGTTCTGCAGATGTTTCACTGTCATCTCCAGAATATCGGCTTTCTCCAGTTTGGATTGCTGTAGAGACACGAGCAGGATTGAGGTTAACGTGATTCAGCCTCCATTGTTAACTTGTAGAGGGGATGAGACACGTGAGGGAATACTCACATCAAGTCTGAACGCTCCGATCACAGTTTCTTTCAGCTGATCCAGACAGTTGTTTATCCTCTCCCGTCTCTTCCTCTCAATGAGCGGCTTTCTTAGCTGTAAAGGTAAAGACATAAAGTCGGTTACAGGCAGCCATCATGATGAGGGACCATGCTGGAGCGCAGAGGGGTATGCGGTCCATACTTAGGTGTCCTGAAAGAGAAGGTGATCTATAATAAATCCAAGTGTAAAATACCTTTCTCTCCTCCTTGGCACTGGGATGTTTCCCCACGTTGTGCGCCATAGATGAAGCGGTCATGTTTTATTTTTTCCGTCTGAGCACTTCTGTCGCTTCTCCTCTGAATCTCAACGCGTTTCTAAGGCCCTCGGCGCGGCACGGCCCTCGTATTTATAGGACTCCATTAGCATGTGAATGCTCCAACTCTTTGGCTGTGGGATTTTCCCACACACGGGGTCCCATCAGTCAAGACTGACAGGTCACTGCCTCCATTCAATAACCGAGAGACCCGGCCTAGAAAAAAAAAGAAGTACTCAAAAGCGACAGATGTCCAGCCTGAAACCATGCACCACCCCCTCTCCACCCTCCACCCAACAGAAAAAAACTGCTGTTTCCTCTTCTCCCAGGGATGAACAAGAGTGTGCAGTTACCCTGCTTTACTCTGGGGAGCCCCTCGCTCATTCTTTTCAGAGGAAACATTACAATGCCATATCAGATCCAAAATATGCAGTTAGACGCTCTTCTACAAATCATACCATACACACCACATTAATGCCAACATGGGCCAATGATGACTCAATTTGACAACACAGGCTGAATGTAATACCATATCATATTGGTCATAGCCTTTATAATAATGACATTAAACACAGAGAGCTTAGAGGACAATACATTTATTTGCCCCTTATTCAACACAGTTTCTCTTTCTTAGAGATCATTTGGTTTGTATGAATTAACTTACATTGTCCACTGTGATTGTTTGACAGGTGATGGGCCTGTGTTGTGCAGGTAGCTTTATTCATACATGAAACAAAGTCAAATATTGTTAAATCTATTGTATCTGCTATCAGATACCATCAGCATGTGACATTTTTCAGCTGATAAAACCAATCATCATACTTGAATGTGGTAAATAAGCTTTATTTAAATATACTTATTGCAGTTGTAGTTTACACCACAGTTTCTGAGGGCACAAACCACATCATTTTATTCCAGACAACAGGTTTAAATTTTCAACCACAGCCAGGCCAGTGATAGAACAACAGCCCTTTTAACAACAAAAGAAACAACATAATGATGAGACTCTAGATAAAAACATGAGTATGTACAAAGGCCAATTCCAATAAAGTTGGGACGCTGTGTAAAATGTGAATAAAAGCAGAATACAGTGATTTGCAAATCCTTTTCAACCTATGTTCAATTCAACACAGTACAGAGACAAGATATTTAATACTCAAACTGATAAACTTTATTGTTTTGTTTGTTTGTTTGTTTTGGAAATATACACACATTCTGAATATGATGCCTGCAACACCTTCCAAAAAATTTTGGACAGGGGCAAGAAAAGACTGGGAAAACACCTGGAACATCCCCAGGTAAGTAGGTTAATTGGTAACAGGTGATAGTACCATGATTAGGTAAAAAAGGAGCACTGCTGAAAGGCTCAGGAGTTCGCAAGTAATGATGGCATGAGGTTCTCCACTTTGTGAAACACTGCATGGGCAAATGGTCCACTGAACAAAGGTTCTCAACATGCAATTGCAAGGTATTTAAAGATTTTGCCATCTACAGTCCATAATATCATCAAAAGATTCAGAGAATCTGGAGAAATCTCTGCAGGACAAGGCCGAAAACCAACACTGAATTCCTCTGACCCTTGATCCCTCAGGATCACTGCAATAAAAACCAGTTTCATTCTGTGATAAATATCATACCGTGGGCTCAGTAACACTTCAGAAAACACAGTACATTGCTGCATCTACAAATGTAAGTTTAGACTCTACCATGCAAAGTGAAAAGCCATATATCAAAAACATCCTGAAACACAGCTGACTTCTCTGGGCTGGAGCTCATCTGAGATGGACTGACCCCAAGTGGAAAAGTGTGCCGTGGACTGACAAGTCCACATTTCAAATAGTTTTTGGAAATGATGGCAGGCTAAAGAGGAAAAGGACCATCCAGATTGTTATCAATGCAGAGTTCAAAAAACAGCATCTGTGATGGTATGGGGGTGTATTAGTGCCTGTGGCATTAGTACCAGCACAAGGCAGCATTAATGCTGAGAGGTACATACAGGTTTTGGAGCAACATGTGGTTCCATCCAGGCAACATCCTTTTCAGGGATGTCCCTGCTTATTTCAGCACGACAATGCCAAGTCATATAGACTGGCCTGCCTGCAGTCCAGACCTGTCTCTCATTGAAAATATATGGCACATTATCAAGTGCAAAATACGTCAACAGAGACCCAGGATTGCTGAGCAACTTAAGATGTACATCAAGCAAGAATGGAAAAAAATCCCCTTTCAAAACTTCAACAATTAGTGTCTTCAATTCCCAGATGCTTACTGAGTGTTGTCAGAGGAAAGGGTGATATTACACAGTGGTAAACACGCTATTGTCCCAACTTTCTTGAAACGTGTTGCAGTCATCAATGTGTGTATATTTCCCCCAAAAATGATGAAGTTTATCAGTATGAACATTAAACATCTTGCCTTTGTGCTGTATTCAATTGAATATAGGTTGAAAAGGATTTGAAAATCACTGTATTCTGTTTTTATTTGCATTTTACATAGTATCCCTCCTTTTTTTGGAATTGGCATTTGTACACAATTAACAAATATAGGTATCCCTTCATCTGTCTCTGTCTCTCTCTCTCTCTCCTGTAGGGAGCTGACTGTAGATGAACCTCCACAGACCTGCTGGTCCGGGTTGTGTGGTTGTCCCTCTCTAGTCACACAGGTCCACATACTGCAGGACTTGCAAGACTCTGACGGAGATGACGTAGATTTACTTTTGTTTGTTCTGAATATTTGCTTAATATCACCATGAGCTTGAATGTCTGCCTTTATTTTTTGGTATTTTACCTAAAATTCTTTGCATCACGTTTAAACAATGCAGAAAAACCTAACCTGGTGTCACCAATGTTATTTTCTTGCTACCAGTAGATGGCAGAAGCAAGTTACACTGGTCAGTCTGAATGTGAAACTGTCATGATAACAGACAAGTCCTGTGTTCATGTGCCGTGTTTGCATTTATTAAAATACTTTAAACTATAGTAAACTAAGCGGGCGCTATAATCAACATCTTCTTTGATCAGCGATGTTTATGCACACTTTATACAAAGAAAAGAAGTTAATTTAGAAATTCTACCTTCATGCATCTCCACTGGATAATTAACTCTGTGCCCTGTATGATTAAAACCTGAAAAATCAACATGAAAACCAGTAGACTGAGTTAGTTATATTTGTTTTAAAATTTACTGAGATACGAACTCTGGACAAGTACAAATAATTCTGCTGTACTGTCTGCTTTAGAAGTATGGTGACACACCACTGTGCCTGAATTTCTCTAGATCTTTATTCGACAGTCATGTAAACCTGCAGCTGCCTATTTAGCTTCTGCTATGTACAACATGTTAGCTAAAAGAATGGTACAGGGAAGGAGTTAACTAATGTGATTTGATTTTGTTGTTTGGAAAACTGGTAATAAAAACTAAATTAATCAGACATAATTTCTGCAATAATAAATACAAAATTCAAAGATCAAATATATATGTATATACAATATTTTAGCCTGCCATATTCAGATTAGTTATAATGTTTGGCTGTCAAAATGTACACCTGTTTATTAATTATGAAAAACAGAATAATGCAGCCCTGGGTACAGACAAATAAAAGGCTCCCAAATATCCTTCCTCAAGGGCCCCACGGACTGAAGGTGTCCGTGTGGTCACTGTGAGTCTCTGTGGTTCTTCTGTGTATAAAATAACTTCCACAGCTTAATGATGGAGGCAAGGCTGACATGGAGAACTGAGCCTGGATGAACTGACCACTGCACAGCAATTGGCCAACGGACAGGCTCCAGATGGTTTGTCCACTTGTTTCAGTCAGCACCTCAGGAACATGCTTGGTCTATATCAGGTTTTAATGGGTTGTTTTTAAAGAGGGGAGCTGTCAGCTTAATGTCCAAATGCTGTCATTACCCTGTTGACAAAAAGGAGACCTGGATTAAAGAACTGGAACAGTATAGGTCACGTGTTTCAATCCTCAGATACAACCCATAGCAGTATACCAGCAGCAGGTGCAAATAGCTGCCAGAGTTTAAGACCTGAGATGTTCTGTTTTGATGAGACTTTAACATATATGCACCTGTTTCCAAACCTCTCTGCAATGGTTTATTAGTCACAGTTTTACTACCACCAAGAACAGCACAATGTTACCATTAAAGATGTAGCATTGTTCAGAAAATAAAATAAAACTTTATCTATACCACTTGTGGGAAATTTACATGTTACAGCAGCAAGAAAAAAAGACAGAAAAAAAGAAAAAATAACAGATATTTTTGGGTGTTTTCAGCTGTGACTGTCGATGTTGTCACTACAGTGTGCTTTTATTTTGGGTGATGTGAAATTGCAACTTCCTCTCTTATTAAGCCATGTCTTTTTACATTGCAATTGCAGACAAATTGTATAGGAGTCTGTCAGCTGTATTAATTACAATAGTGTTATCTAACAGTTTTAGACCATTATAATCTTTTTTTCAAGTGTTGATTGAAGATATGAGGATCTCCTCGTAACTGATGGTTCCCACTTGTCTCTTCTTTCCATCATATGTGATACACTCTCCTTGTCATAGTCACTTGGAATTTTGGGTAATTCATTGAGATTGAGCCGAGAGGAAAATGAACTGCACTACCACTTCCAGCCACAGCAAGGAGTCAATGGGCTGGTGGCGCTGTTTCAACATGTAGGCTCTTGGGGAGGGAGAGGGTGAAAACACTGTAGAAAATGTCCTTTAGATGTTGGGAGAGACCAAAAACAAAGCTAAAAGAGAAGACTCAAAGAAAGGACTTAAATTCATTGGGTGGACACAAACATGACTCCAAATAAAGTATAACATTGCTCTGCAACTGCTGGATGGAAACAGCAATTGTTTGCTCACAAGTTCATAATATCAACATAAAAAATGCAAATATGTTGATGCTGTGTTCATGGTTTGTTTCCACTGGCTCCAATAAATGAATTAGTAAATAAATAGATCATTCAAAATCAGTTATAGCAGGCGTAATTCTTGCTTTCACGAATTGTTATATGTATTTTTACCATGGACATGTCTAGTTTTGCTGTTGACCAGAGAAATTTTTATGCCTGTGTGTGTGTAAAAGTGAGCAAGTGTGGTAGCATGGGGGTGTGTGTGTTCAGATTACAACCTCCCTATGTTGTAGTCACCCTCACTGACCTCTCTCTCTCTCTTGTAATAGGGACTGCAGAATGAGCAGCTGCTGTGCTGATTACCAACAAGAAAGAGGGAGGGAGGGAAGGGAGGAGGAGGAGGAGGCCGTCATTCACTGCTTAAAACTCAATATACCCTCACATGAAAGAGAGAAGAGAGAAAGAGTTAAAGAGAAAAGAATAGAGGAAGAAATTTAGCATTCCTTGTTTAGACTGAAGCACTGGAGGTAAAGAGAGAAACACAGATGGAAAGAGTTATATCTGCAAAGAGAGAGGGAGGAAAAGAGAAAGAGTCATACTGACAAGAGAGGAGAGAGTGAAAGAAGCAAGAAGGCATTGTTGTCTGAGGTAGGAGAAAGTGATTTTAAAAAATTAGGGTGTTTTCTTCCAGATCCTTCTACTGCTGGATTAACAGGTTTCTCTACACCTCCTGAAGAAAGATTACGCCTTTAGCTCTCCATTCTGCTCTCCTCTTCTTCATCCCATCCATCGTAAAGGTACATCTGTATAAAGACCCAAACTGAGAAGAAGGGAGGACTGAGAGAGAACAGAAGAACGAGAAGGAGTTCAGATCAATAAAAAGCGGGTAAGGACAAACGGGTCAGTAGGCTTATAGAGGCACAGTTGGCTTGGCGTTAATCTCCTTACTGTGTGTGTGTGTGCAGCTACTCTTCGACCTTCCCTGGTTAAAAACACGACCTTGCTGGGACAGCAGTCCTTACGCTGAAGCTCCAAAACCAGCTTTCTAACCCAGGGTAAACATCGCTTCCTGTCCTGGCTATGTTAGGGTTCTAAGCATGTTCCACAATGGATGCCCCTTCAGTGTCCTAACAAGGAAAGTTGAGCAAACTTCAAAGGAAACCATGCAGGTAGTAGCATTTCATTGGCTGTGTCGAAGTGTCTTTTCAGATGCAAACACCTTTTCTCCAATTAAAAACCAGGTTTGTTCACTGTATTCCTTAAGATTGCTTATTTCAGTTGGCGCATCATATTCCTGCAATGTTAATACCCCATGAATCAACTGCTCGGTTTTATGATAGTAATAAGGTAAATAATTATAAATAATGTGGTTATTATATAAAATAGTGGTTTCTGGAAAACAATTCCTTTAAAGTCAAACAAAGTTCAATTTAATTTATAACCCTCTGATTTGGGTTCGATCAGCAGCGGTTGCTGACCTTGTCCTCCCGCAGGCCTACAAAGTTTATACTTTATCTTTGATGGCGACAGGACATTTCGGTTTTTCTTGAACTGCGGTAGCTTAGGTCACCATAAGTCATCGGCTACCCGTTGATGAGCAAAATGGCAGAGAACACAGCAACATCACACCAAACTGAATTATTAATTTTGATTCAGAAGTTGTGATTACAAGTTGAAAAACACAGTATATTCGATATTGCCACTGAAGTGTGAATGTTTTATAAACAATTGTTTATTTAAGGACATTCAGCAGATTTGAGAAACAATTGAGATGGAGTCCTGTTACTGTCCAGTGTAAGTCCACATTCCTTTTTTAGTGATCCTTTACCATAAAAATCACATCAGAAAAGGAATTGATGCCAAATGTGCACAAAGCTCACCAGAGACATCAAGCAGTCTCACTGATCACTCTAAAGTCATTGCGAAAGGAACAATCATGTGATTATTTATTATTATTTATTATTACATACTTCAGAGAACAACATGTTAAGTGTTAAAACAGAATTGTTAATTATTTGGTGATATTGTATAGACCAAGTGGTGTGTGTGCATGTAGTTGAGACTGAAATTAGTGACCTTGGGATCATTTAGAAAAGGACACCAAAGTAAGACGGATTCAGAGTTCTTCAAGGCCTCTCTCAGCTGTGATCGTCTGTCATCTGGTTGATGGAATTTCGTGATGAGTCAGATTATCTGGCACAAAGAGTTAGTAAAAGGAACAGATAGAGAAGATTACATCATACATTTGGCCTCCATCTCTTTGGTTAATGTTTTATCCGTCTTTTATCTTCCTCCTTGTGTTCAATAATAGACCTCAAGTTTTGTTTTTTCAACCATTCTTCCTCCTCTGCTCTCCACTTTCTCTGCACTTTGTACCTTTGTCCATTGCATGCATTTGCATTCTTTTCCTTTTCCTTCCTAGCTATCTCTTTTTTTCCTCTTGTTTCCTTCATCATTTTTTCATACAAGTCCCACTTGCCTTCATTTCATATCCTTCTCCCTCCTCCTCCTCTATTCTTGCGGACCCTTCCTCCGCCCGAGTTAATCCTCCTTCATATTCCATTCTTTAATTTTTCTCTATCTGTCTGCGTTACGGTGACGTTTTATTTTTCAATGCCTGGGTCCTTAGCCAATGTGTCTTAATCTAATGGCATGTAAATCCGACATGTTTAGACAGACAATATCAATAATGGTACGGGAGCGCAACACCTTCAGTCCTAGACCTCTTTGCTAAAGAAATTCAGATGCCGAAACAGACAGGGAGTGAGCAGAATGTAGTGAATACGCAAATCAGAACCAGTTCTGAT